>JAJJWX010002731.1:0-11689 GCA_023529315.1 Papaver bracteatum | reverse complement strand
AAGTCCACGAAATCGTAGCACTAGCATCACTACTTCATAGCAAAAAAGAAAACAAAATCTAAGAAGAAGGCCATAATATAAGAGGACTTGGGCTTGTACCTTTTAATCCACAAAAAGGGACAATATCGGGTGGCGATGCACTAAGGGGACAACATTGACATGAATTGAAGGATAACAAAGGAAGCAAACTGAATTGATAGTGATAATTCTATTGGAGATTAGTCACTAACCAAATATGTCCACTACAATATGTGAAATGCACAAATCAAACCATTGCAGGAGCAACCTATGTCACCAAATAAAGGGACAGTGTGCATAGGAGCATGGTAGATCCTTTTCGATTTTAATTGTAAATATACTTGTCATTGATGCTAATCCTATCACTTACTTTCCTTCCATTGAAAACTAAAGTCATGTACTCCTCGGGTTCCTCAATGCAACAAGAAAAAAAGAGACATGGATCCACCTTAGCAGCTATATTATAATTGCTGGTTACCAAGATGCTAAAACAAAAATTACAGTTCGGTAGTGTACTCTGGTCCTCAAATGCTAAAACAAAAATTACTAGTACTGATCTCCTCACTGCTTACACTAATGCTAGTTTACAATTTTAATAGTCTACAGTCTAGCTATATGTTCATGATTGTCCATGATTCTTATGGTTTGATCTTCGCATGTTACCTCGAACTAAAAAATATGACCTGACTACTTGGTTTTCATTAGTTGAACATGTAAATCATTTGTTCTTTTAAGCATTCTCCAGTTTGTTTCTTGGTCATGGCTTCATTCATCCAGCTCTCGCAATCTTTGGATTGTGCTGCCACTGCCATATATCAAGCAGCAGCTTTCATAATCTTTGGAATGGTATGGCTGCTGTACGTTTACTCATTTGCTTTACTAAGGCATCTTATCAAAATTGATGCTCCTCCTAGCTGCTAGTTCTACCAATTGGTTGATTCTGTTTCATGAACGGGAAATTGTAAACACGAAGATGTATTTCTCTAAAGAAGATACTGTGAGCATGATTTGTTCCCTTTAGATATCTCTAGGAAAAATAACAAAAACTCTATGGGTTCATCTTGCATTTTAACAATAACTTTGACAGAACTTTTTAACTAATATTTTCGCTATAATCTTTGGCTAAGTCTGCAATAATTTTCAAGTCAGCTCTTCGTTTAAACTCTTGATTAGCATAATGCATCTGGAAAGAATAACATGCACAAGACCATGGTCTCTTAAGTGTCTGACTCAGAGTAGAGAAAGGCTAACAGTGCAACTGAAAGTGAAACCACACAGGTGTAAAAGAGGTGTAATAACAAAACTATTAGAGTTTTGGAAAGTTACCATTTTACTATGAAAACTGTTGAGGATAATAGTCCCACACTGTTAATGTCCCTTAATAAACTTAAAATATAATATGGAAGGACCTATCCACTCATTGCCAATTGGTTTTGAGTTGGATGTCCGCAGACTTTAATTTGGTATCAGAGCTAGGCCCGTGTGTGAGTAGGACCAACGGCCACCACACAACGTAGGTCCACGTGTTAGACCCAAAGAGGCTACACGTGAGGGGGCGTGTTGAGGATAATAGTCCCAAATAATCGTTAATGTCTCCTTAATAAACTTAAAATATAATATGGAAGGACCTATCCAATTGGTTTTGAGTTGGATGTCAGTTTTTTTACTTTTCACACTGGAATCTTGAGTAACAAATACTCAAGATTTGAATCATTCATTTTTCACTTTTCACACTGGAATCTTGAGTAACAAATGCTCAAGATTTGATTGATTCATTCAAGAGTGAATCCAATCCGACATTAAAGGGGGTTTCAAAGTTCAACGCTACTTGTTTTGTATATGATGTTACGATCAGATTCATTGACGGATTAGAATTTTAGGGGTTTTCTTGGACATTCAAATTGCGGTTGAAGAGTTACTCTTGACCATCTTTCAATTCTAGGTTGGTTTATTGTTCAATTTAGTAGGTTAACAATGGAAGGAACACCATATGTTGATCTGGAAGATAGAATCGATGGTTACCCGATACCTTAATTCATCAAATCATGTCTTTTATGGATACTAAATATGCGTGGAACTTGTGTTCAATAAATGATGGAATCTTGTTTGGAAATCTCTAGTTTCTAGACTTCGACAGAAATTTGTTTTCACAGAGAACACCGAAGTTCATATATTTTTGTTTACATGGTGTTCATGTTTCGCAATGACAATACCAATATTCACAAGTTTAATCTGGACTTGGAAGATCGCTGATTCAAGTAAGTATAATGTCCAATATTAATAGATGGTGGGTTAATGCCGTCAAGCATAGTGTTCAAGAAATAAGTATAGATATAGAGAAATGTAGTGATTAAAGCATATGAAATTCCCCACCTACTCCACAGAATTGTAAATCAACGATAAAGCTGGTAATGAGAGTGTTTGATCTCACGATTGTTTAGATATTATTCTACCAAGATCGATAAGTTTACCTAGCTTAAAGTACTTAACTTTTATGGACTATCAATCTCCGTTGTAGAATTTTTCGAAAGACTCTTATCAAGTTGTCCAGTTCTTAAAATGTTATATATTGAAGAATGTGTTATACAAACTGATGATCGAATGAATTTGATTGTTGATTCTCTCAGCCTTAGGTTGTTTGAATACACTTGTTTCCGTACACAAAGTTTGCACGCAAGATGATACTATGGCTGACATTATCAAGTTGAATTCTCCAAATCTGGAATACTTCAGTTTCAAATCTCTCTTGACACATGACTATTCCTTAGAAGTCTGTTCTCCACTATTTGAGGTTTTGCTTTCCGTGTCTCTCAAAGGATTAGATGAATCTGAGAATGCAGACTCATATTTAGAACTTACTTCAACGGAGAAATCCGTGTATGCTAAACGTGCGCTGAAATATCTAAGAGCGGTTCATATGGTGACAGAAATGATATTATCACCTGGGTTCCTTGAGGTATCGTTGTTTCCTCTCTTCTATGAATTAAATATCTTAAAAAATTTGCGAAAACTGTTTAGGTATGTTTCTCAAGAGTTTAGTTTATTATCAAAGACATTTCCTTAAATTTCTCAAGGTTCTTTCACAATCTCGACTTTTAAATACTGTGGAACCACCTTGGTTACATAATCTAAGTTTTTTGACGATGGCAATTTGGTGTTCAAGAGGTTGCTTGTGGTCTATAGCATACTTACTCAATATTTATCCTAATATATCTCGATTGCATCTTATATCGGAGATGGAGGTAAACATTGAACAAGGATGTTTGTTTTTTAATTTGGCCTACCATGTCGTTCCAACAGTACTAATAAGACATCTATGTTTTTCATTTTTTATCATTTGACCTCTTAGTTGTTGTGATTGTTTGGATATAGGTGAATTTAGCGGATGTTGGAGACGATCGGGAAAAGGATTGTCGATTCCGGGAATGTTGTCTCAACTCAAGTCTATTCGGTTTGAAGAAGTGGAAGGATGTGATGCTTGAGCTTAAACTTCTGAGATTTTTGTTGAAAAATGCAAAGGCTTTGCGAGAAAGTTGATCTTTCATTTCGTTCTAGTTACTCGCGTGTTAAGCAATTTGAGGCTAAGAAAAGAGCGATTCTGCAGACTTCTTCGTATCGAAATGGTGTTTGAGCAAAACTTAGTAGGTGACATTGTGAGCTTTACTAGATCTCGCAGCAACAACTAAAATTCCAGTGAAAAGTTATTAAACTTAAAACTTTATAACAACAGATACATTTATTCCATACTCTGTCAAAAAGTAAGACTTACAACGGATGCATTGTGAGCAAGACTTACCTTCCGAAATTGGTATTTCCTCCTCTTGTTTTTGCAGTATGTTTTCTTCTATAAAAATACTTATCTAGACGTTGTTAGAGAATAATAAACTTAGGAAACTTAGACTTTACTTTCCTAATGTTGTATTTATGTTTATAGTTTTATTTACTTTGTTATGTCTTGAATGCCAAGTTACGGCAATTTCATTCCCTTATAACAAGTCATGTAAACACACGTATATAAATACTAGAGTTTATGTTCGGTTTTCTCACATTGAGAAACCCATTACAATCTAAATTCTGTCTTGGTATCAGACAGGTCTCTCCTTACACGACCTGTTTAGGGTTAGGGTTTATCCTTTTTTTTTTTCATCTTCTTTACTTTTTTCTTTCTTAATTCTTCTTCATGGCTACTGAATCTTCTACACAGTATTCCACAATATCTTCTTCAACCACTTCTTCCTTCTCTTCAACATCATCTGTTTCCGTACATCAGGCACCTTTCGAGCGTTTACATGGTGCTATTTCAGAAAAGTTAACCGGTCATAGATATCTGTTATGGAAAGAACAGTTTACACCATTTTTACAGGGATATGATTTGGAGCAATATGTTGATAGTTCTCTCCAAAGTCCACCAGTTGTGGTTAATAATCTTCCTAACCCACAATTTTTATCTTGGAGACATATGAGATAAGCTTCTTCTACCGGATTATGTCTTCTCTCAGTGCTCCTGTTCTAGCTAAAGTGAAGGCGAGTGATACTTCCTTTGCTATCTGGACTAAACTTGATTCTCTATTTGCTTCTAAAACCGATGCTCATCTAATTCATATTATAGAATCCCTCTCATCAATCAAGAAGGGAAGTTCAACGATGTCCGATTACATTCAATCAGTCAAAAATATTGTGGATTCTCTTGCCGCGAGTGGGGTTGAGATTTATGATAAAGAATTTCGTCACTATGTTGTTAAGGGACTTGATTCATCTTATGAATCGATTGTTAGCTCTTTAATCACCACGATGGGTGTTATATGGTTTGAAGAATTTGAATCAATCTTGCTCTCTTATGATATCTGCGTATTCTTGCACAAAATAAGGTTTCTCTCTCATCACCACTTGCTAATGTTGCTTCTGTGCATCGTACTGATGATGTTCCACTTACAAGGGATGGAAAACCAGTTGTTGTTTGTCAAATATGCATTAAACCTTTTCATAATGCATTATTGGCACTTTGGCTCATCGTTGCATGTCTCTGCATTATTGGCATCAGAATTTGAATATACTCTGGCCTGCATTGTCTTCATCGTACTTTGGTTGGTCTGCAACGTTGGAGATGAGGAACCATCATCGGAATTGTGGTGTTCTGCATCATCGTCACCAGAATATGAACCATGGGACTTCGGTCCATCATCTTCGGACTTTATAAGTGTTGGAGTTAATTACAATAATCGAATGCAAATGGAAAATAATACTTAGATTACACTGATAGTAGTAACAAATAACTCAATAAACTTAGTAGAGGCACGTATGAGATACGCTGAGCTAAAGGTAATATTGCCTGCTACTCCTCTGAGATCTATAGCAATTAATAAATTACCTCCAGGATACAACTACTGTTAGTTCTCCTCTATGTGTAGCATACACGAGATAACCCTTAGAACTTGGCGGCAAAATGAAAAACAAAAACACAAATCGAAACTACAACCAGTTTAGGATAAATATAAAAACTAATTTATGTTTATGTAAATTATGATGTTTTTGTAAACTAATTTCTGTTAAACAAACTTTCTGTAAACTAATTTATGTAAACAAAGAAGTAGTTATACAAAATTATGTTTCTGTAAACTACAACTTGTTTAAGATAAAAACTCGATTTTATGTTTCTGTAAACTTAAAAAGAAATTGTTTCTGAAGCTTAAGAAAAGAAGAAGAATTTCGAAAGAAGAGTTAAGAAGGTATGGTTTACAAATGAAGTTTACAACTCGTATTTATAGCAAGAAAATGTTCGAACGTTGGAAGAGAATCCAAGCACGACAGATCTGTCCGTGATTCACGCATCTCGAACGTTGCAAAATTAAGGTAAAAATCGCGTTAAAAGAACAGTGCACACGCATTCAAAATTTGCGAGATTCTTCTCGAGGAAAACAGTGTGTACAGGTGTCAAGAAAACCGTGTGACACGAGTGAAAGAAGATGCTTCTCGAGGCTGTCGGATATCCAAAACCGAGAAGACAAAGAATAAAATTCTTTACATGTGTGGGAGAAGCGTGTGGTAAATTTCAGTAAAAAGAAAGGATGGGTCGGATACACCCACACCCACACCCACACCCACACCCACACCCACACCCACACCCACTACCACGCCCTCGCCCACGCCCACGCCCTCGCCCTCGCCCGCGCCGAGCCGAGCCGAGCGAGCGTGCGTGCTTCTGTGCGAAGCACCGTGCAAACGGGAAAGGCAATAAGAAATGCAATAAGGTTTAGGCAACCTTGCCATAGTCTAGGGATTTCCCCATACACAAAGGTCTAAAGACCCAAAGGGCCATGCCCTTAAGGCTAAACCAATGCTATTTAAGTCTAAAACTCTAAATGTTTTAGTCTATATGGGACTAATGTTTTATTCATTCACATGAAAAAACATCTAGGGAGCATAAGGTCTTGGGATCAAAACATGGTTCATGCATTTTTAATTAAATTTTTAAAAAACGTTTTTTCTAACAATCCCCCACATGAATAATAAAACATGTCGATAAAACACGAGAAAACATAAGGCAACAATATAGGATAAGGTGTCCCAAAGATTGAACCTTAACTTAGTGAGAGGTTACTGTTTACCTTGTTGATACGGTGAACGCAATGTCTTGAACCGCCAACAAAGAATGCAATTCAGAAATAACATCCACACTTGATGCCTCAGCCCAGTGAAAACAGCTGCCAAGCTCTTGCGGTTGTGCCCATTTTGGCCGTGGGCTAAAATCCGGACTTAATGAATGTCTCTAGAGAATCAGCTCAAATTCTCATAGGAAGCGGCCCCACTTCCAACATCCACAAAGGTGAGTCCATAAAGAGTGTCCTGCCACACCCAGCTTTAATCAAAGCCATGGTACCCATTAAGATCGCAAAAGATCATCCTTTATTTCTGCGAGGACACTATCGCACGATTACACCATAGGGAGGGACAAAGATAGTGCTTTCCCAATATCACCATAAATTAGTTGTCTCATTGAACCTTGATCTTGGAAATCCAATCACAAGGTTGAGTATCCTTCATGGTGATTTATTCAATGACTTAAGTCCCATCCCCTCGATGTATATTTAACTTCCTCTCTGGTTAAGCCTTTCGTCAAAGGATCTGCAAGATTATCTTTGGATTTTACAAAGTCTATCGAGATAATACCGTAGAGAGTAGTTGTTTCACGTCTTGTGTCTTCTTCGTATATGTATAGACTTCCGTTGTATACATTGTTCTTTGCGCAACCAAGAGCGCTTTCTTTGTCACGGATGGATTGCGATTGAAGACACGAGGCTTGGGCAGTGGAATTCCTCCCGGGAAACATCGTATCCATTCAAACTCCTCTCCACTTTTTCCGAGGCTATAAATTCGAGACTCCATAGTGGATTTAGCTATACATGTCTGTTTGGTAGACTTCCATGAGACACACGCACCTCCAAGTAAGAAGATGTACCCACTAGTAGACTTGCACTCTTAAGAGTCGATATCCGGTTGGCATCACAATACCCTTCGGTCTGATAGGGATACTTCCCAAAACTTAAGCAATAGTTTGAGGTCCCTCTCGGGTAACGTAAAACTCGAAGAGAGCATTCGATGATCTTGCTGTGGGTTGCAAGTATACACTGCTTAATCTACTCCGCGAGTAAGCAATATCGGGTCTTGTACAGTTCATCAAATACATAAGACAACCAATAATGCGAGAATACTCAAGTTGATCAATACCCTTACCCTTGTTCTTTTTCAATTTACAAGTGGGATCAAAAGGAGTAGATCTGAGGTTTAGCATTTTCATAATTAAATCTCTTTAGTACGGTTTCGCATAATGAGATTGACTAAGACTATATCCATCGACATCTTTCTGATTTTCATCCCTAAGATTACATCAGTAGGGCCTAAGTCTTTCATGTCAAAATTATCTCTAAGCATGCTTTTAATGGTATTAATAATATCAAGGTTTCTTGCCTAATATGAGCATATCATCAACATATAGGCATACAATAACATGTGAATCATTAACGATTTAATGTAAACACATTTATCAGATTCATTAACCTTGAAGCCATTAGTTATCATAACATGATCAAATTTTTCATGCCACTTTGTTTAGGTGCTTGTTTTAAACCGTCTGAGATTTGTTCAACTTGCAAACTTTGTTTTCACAACCTTTTACAATAAAGCCTTGAGGTTGGTCCATATAAATTTCTTCATTCAAATCACCATATAAAAATGCGGTTTTAACATCCATCGATGTATATGCAAATCATAAATTGAAGCTATAGCAATCAACATCCTAATCGAGGTGATTCTAGAGGCGGGTGAATAAGTATCGAAGAAATCTAATCCTTCTGTTTGTCTATAGCCTTTAGCTACCAACCTAGCTTTATATTTATCTATAGTTCCATCTGTTCTAAGTTTCCTTTTGAACACCCATTTGCAACCTATGGATTTACTTCCGGGGAGGCAAGTCTACAAGCTCCCAAGTTTCGTTTTCTTGAATGGACTCCCATTCATTTAATGAAGCTTCTTCCCGAAAGGAGCTTACGGAGAAGTCATAGCTTCCTTGTAGGTTTGGGGTTCAGACTCTCTAGTAAGTCAAAAAATCTGGGCCAAAACTTGTTTGATTCTAACCCTCTTACTTCTTCTTGGTTGGTCTCATACTCCAAAGTTGGAGTTTGACTGGTCGATGGAACATCAGGAGGTCATCATGGACCCTTTTCGAGGTCCAGACAGCAAAGGAAATATGTGTTCATAAAACACAAGATCTCTAGATTCCAATATGGTGTTACGACCAATGTTATTATGGTCGAACCCATGACCATGAACACATATGCAATTGTATGCTCGGGATACCCTAAGAAAACACAATCGATTGTTTTAGGTCCTATTTTAGTTTTCTTGGGAAGAGAATGGCCACCTTGGCCAAAACACCCACACTTTAAAGTATGCATAAGAAGGTTGTTTACCATTCCACAATTCATAAGGAGTTTTATCAGATTTTTTAAATGGAACTCGGTTCAAAATATAGCAAACGAGAGGATAGCTTCCCCCACAAGTTCGAAGATAACCACAGAACTTGTCAACATAGCATTTACCATATCTATGAGTGTTCTATTTTTCTTTCAGCTACACCATTCGATTAGTGAATATGGTGCGATTGTTTCATGAATGATTCCATTATGTTTACAAAACTCACCTATGGGTATCACATACTCACCTTGATCGACCTAAGAGTTTTAATTTTAACTCCTTTTTGGTTTTCTACTTCAAGTTTATAAAACTTGAAAGCCTCCTAAGGCCTCATCTTTACTTCTAAGAAGATGAACTCGACGAATAGTGAGTAATCATCTATAAAAGTGATGTACCATTTTCTACCACCTCTTGTTGGTGTTGATTTCAAATCTCCTAAATCCGTGTATTAGTTCAAAGGAACTATTTCACGTTCAATCCTTTTTATTAAACGGTTTTCTTGTATATTTAGATTCAACACATTGATTTCACATCTTTGATTTTTATCAAAGTTTATTTTTTTGGTATGCAACCTAAATTAGCAAGTCTTTCTAGAGATTTGAGATTAACATCCCAAGTCTATCATGCCAAACATGTGAAAAGTCACAAACATAAGCGAGAAGAAGATGCATTAACATTCAATTTCAAATCGGATACACTAAGCTTAATCATGTTATCGGTAACATAACCTTTTCCTACGAATTCACCATGCTTAGAAATAACAACGGTATTAGATTAAGGCAACAATCTTAAAAACCTTTTCCTAGTAAGATGGTTTACGAGATAAGGTTTTTGCATATGTCCTGACGTAAAATACGTCATTCAATGCGAGAGTTTTCACGAAGTTAGCTTCAGTTAGACCTTGCCTTTCCCCACCACTTTCGCGGTGGAAGAGTTTCCCCATGAACAGGTTTCTCATCATCTCCTACTATGGCATAGGAGGAGAAAGCATTCTGGCAATTCTGAGACATGCTTGGTGGCTCCAGAATCAAGCCACCAGGTCTCTCACATTAGTCATACTAGAGACAAGGTCGACTTTCGGACACCATGCCAATGAAATATCCGAGTCCTCTCTATGTTTGCCTTATTTTTTCTGTTTTGGATCATATTTGATCCTTTTAGGAGCCTTACTCTTTAGCCATATGTCCAAAGTTTACCACAATTAAAACGATCGCCTTTGATGGTGTGCTTAGTGACACCACCTCTCTAGGCTTAAAATTGTTACCTCTCGGTTTTCGACGTTTTGTTCGTCTATTACCCATTTTTTGGATTCTCCGGGGAGTTTTCTTTGAAGCCGCTTTATCGTCCAAAACATGAGCTTTGTTGGACATGTTTTTGCTCAAAGATCATGCTCTTGTCCTTGTTACACATAATCTCCTCAACCTGGATCTTTTGCCAAGCTCCACCATGGTGATTTCACGAGTCTTGTGTCGCACCTCCTCTTGTATTCTCTCCATGAGGGTGGAAGCTTTTCAATCACGAAATTGATACTTGTAGAGCTTCATCAAAGTCATGTTGACAAGAATCTCGGCGATGAGAGTTGAAGTTCGGCAATTGTTCTACCAGGCTTTCGTCAGTCATGTTGTATTCTAAGAACTTAGCCATCAAGAACTTACTTCAAAGACTTAAACATGATATTTTTCTTTCTAGAGCTTCCCATAAATCAAAAGCATTAAAATCTTCTTTTGAATTATAGAAGTCATACAAGAGTCATCAAGACAGTTAAGAATATGATTCTTGCACAAATAATTCTTCCTATTCCACTCCCAATTTATCTTCACTACCACGTGCGATGAAGTTTTCTCGAGGGTTTTTCTAAAGCATATCCATCTAACCTTTGGTCGTTTAGGAAGAATAGCATTTTAGACCTCACATCTCTTAAAGTCCTTACCAAACTTTTGGTGGTTTTTCTACAATATTCTTTCCCATGTTCTTACAACAAAGAATATTACAATTATTACAATATTACAATAAGGCACGATATTACCTTTAGATTGTTGAGTTAATTACAATAATCGAATGCAAATGGGAAATAATACTTAGATTACACGATAGTAGTAACAAATAACTCAATAAACTTAGTAGAGGCACGTATGGAGATACGCGAGCTAAAGGTAATATTACTGCTACTCCTCACGAGATGCTATAGCAATTAACAAATTACCTCCAGGATACAACTACGTTAGTTATCCTCTATGTAGCATACACAGGAGAGAACCCATAGAACTTAGCGAAAAAATGAAAAACAAAAACACAAATCAAACTACAAAAATTCGGATAAATATAAAAACTAATTTATGTTTACGTAAATTATGATTTTATAAATGTTTTGTTAAGCAAACTTTAAAACTAATTTGAAACAAAGAAGTAGTTATACAAAATTATGTTTCAGAACTACAACTTGTTTAAGATAAAAACTCGATTTTATGTTTCTGTAAACTTAAAAAGAAATTGTTTCTGAAAGCTTAAGAAAAGAAGAAGAATTTCAGAAGAGAAGAGTTCTGAAAGGTATGGTTTACAAATGAAGTTTACAACTCGTATTTATATGTGTGGGAGAAGACAAAGAATAAAATTCTTTACATGTGTGGGAGAAGCGTGTGGTAAATTTCAGTAAAAAGAAAGGATGGGTCGGATACGCCCACGCCCACCCCACCCCACGCCG
>JAJJWX010002730.1:0-28834 GCA_023529315.1 Papaver bracteatum | reverse complement strand
GCAACAATGGTCGGATTTTCTTTTCCAATTTACGTGCATGAGACTGCTTACCACATACTGATAAAACATACACATCAATTAACTATATCAAGAGATATAATATCGGTGGTAATGATAGCCTAATGATATAGCAGCTGCTTGTCACTGTATTTAGTACCCAAAAACTCTGTACTAACTAATTATGTGTACCAATGGAAGTAGCGAAAAACAACTGAAAACAAGCTCATCGTTACCACACCACAACCTGCCCGGTCCAGATTTCCCAATGAGCTTTCATCAGCTTTCCACTTGATACAAACAATATCAGAGGATGCCTTTTAACCTTGACAATTCGTGAGGCATGCATTCCTAGCCTCTTACTTTCGAGTCCAAAATAATGATAAATGTATAATTCAACCGTATCATTTGGAAAATACCCCTTAAGCCACTTCACATGCTCCGAATAAAGCCGTTGACGCACAAAGTTGGCTATCGAAGACAAGTTATAACTTCGTCCCAAATTAATTGAGCTATTTGGTTTTAAATTTTGTCCCATAAATAATTGAGTTATTTCACTAATCAATGCAATATCTCTAAAACTACTCTTTTAATTGATTATTGTTATTATAAAAAATATGTATAATTTGATAGTTATGTTTATATTCTTACCTATATGTTTTAAATATTTTTCAACACTATAAAGTTTACGAAAAACCGTGGTATAGTTTAGGAGATATACCATTTTTAAGTTTTACTAGTTATTATGCATAAGGGTATAATTGTAAAAAATATTTAAATATACTCTCATTTCTTTCTTACCTTAAGAATTGTGCAAACTACAACTAACTCAATTAATTTGGGACGAGGGGATATGCAATTAAAAAAAACCTGAAAAAAAAGTTGAATAGTAAAAAAACAACAACAAATGTGGTTGTTATGTATTCGAGTGTAATATATAGGAAAAACACTATTGAACCTTCAATGAGTAGGTTTGGTGCTTACGGATCCTCCCGATTCTGTACGATGAATAGACCATATTGATGAATACACGCCAACTTGACCTATACCTAGGTATAAAGTCAAATCCATATTTATACTTTAAAATGGAAGAAGACAAGTAACATGCCTAGCCAATTAAAGACTCCTGCTGGTTGTTACGGACGCTCCATTTCTTGAGCAAACCGCGTCCGATTCGCGTCAGACACGGGATGCGCGTGGGACGCTGACACGACGTGTGTCCTATGCACAAATTTGTGCGTCCTTCGTGCGTCTGGTTTGGACGCACCGATGATGCATGTTCGACGCATTTTCTTCTTCATTTTCACTTAAACTTCATCCTTTATTTTTACTATTCTTAACCAAATGAAGAAAAACAAACATTTAGATCAATAATTTAGGTTTTTATTATGGTTTTGTAATTGGAAATGACATCAGGTATACCCTTAGTTGGGCATGTGTTGTTCTAAGAATGCATTTTGATTATGACACGTGTTTAATAGTGACTGATTGTTTGACATTCGGCGTGTATAAACAAACAATATCTTCTTTTCTTTTGAAAGTTATACACATGTAACATCATTTTCAAATTTATGAGGTCGAAATACTTGACTTTGTTGTATAAATACATGATTATATATAAATAAAAAATATATATACGTATCCGCGTCCTAGTTTTTTGAGAATTTTATAGTGTCCGTGTCTGTGCAACCCAGCTCCCGTGCCACATTAAATTTGAAAACTTTTGATTAGTAAGTTGGCCACCCCAATTCTAAGAACAACTTAATCCTAAGTTGTTATACTTAGGATTGATTTCCAATCCTAAGCATATTATAAAAAAATATCATAAAGTGTTAAACTGTATTTTTTCCTAATAAATGCGTTTTTATTTTATTTTTTTCCAAGAAGGCACTTCGCTTATTGAACCTTGGTTTCATGGCACTCAACAGGTTTATGATTTCTCTTTTGGGTATATTGTTTTGGTGTCATGTTGGAGGATGGTCTGTCAAGAATCAACCTAAGTTCGATTTTTCAAGATTAAATGCACATATGAGTGGGTCACGCACACAGTCTAATGACTCTATTGGTAGAAATCAGAGGTTAGGGGATAACTCATAATAACTCACGAATATTATCAATTTGAGGGTTCTCTAAAATATGTCGGTGGAAGAACCTAACCGGAAAAAATTTAACTCATGAAGTTAGAGGAGAGGACGGTTATCTGCTTTTGTTGGAGAACGTAGATCGCTCCAAAACTGGCACCACCGTTTAGGGCATCCTATGCTCAAAACTGTTAAGGCAGTCGTTTCGAAACATCGTCTACAAGTACTCGTTTTCCATATGAATTACTATTTCATAAAGTTCCGGACTATTTATGTCTTCGAACTTTTGGGTGTCTATGTTTTCTTCACCTTCGTGATTATCGGTCTAATAAACTGGAGTCTCGATTATCTCCATGCGTTTTCTTAGGATACTGCACTACTCGAAAAGCTTATAAATGTCTCCGTGTTCCGTCTGGACGAATATATTGGTCACGACATGTTGTCTTTGATGAGTCAGTTTTCCTTTAGCAGCTGCACCCACTATACTACCATCTCCGTCGCAATCACTAGGTACCTTTTTTCATTCCTGTCTTATCTACACCAACCCGATCTCAGGCTTCCGCTGACCCTGTTGTTTCTTCTTTAAATGAGAACCCCGATAATAGCCTAGATTCTCTCCAACCATATCATCCTCAGTCTCTAGTAATTTACAACATGTAGACACCACCCCACTTACTCCCTCTACGTAGGAGTCCACTCAACAGAAATCTTCGGAACGTTCTCCCATTCCATTTAGCTTGCCACCTCATGATTCACTCATTTCTCTAATGCCTACAGTTCCTACGGCTCCTAGAACTCAACTGCCCACAATACCGAATCCTAATCCATCTAGCATCCCTTTTCAAAACCCGGTCACTCAAAATGATCATCCTATGATCACTAGGGGAAAGGATGGTATTATCCAAAAGAAAGATTTGTTTGGCTTCTAAACATGCAAATGTTACTGATTCTTTATTTGAGCCTACTTGTTATCCACAGGTAAAAAATAATCCTAAGTGGTGCAAGTCTATGGATGAGCATTATTACGCTCTTCTTAAAAATGGAACTTGGTTTTTGGTTCCAAGGAATTCTAGTATGAATCTGGTTGGGTATAAGTGGGTGTTTCGGATCAAGCGAAATGATGACGTCACAATTGAACGATACAAATCATGTCTTGTTGCTAAAGGATTTCATCAAAGAGAAGGCATTGACTACGGTGAAACTTTTAGTCCAGTCATAAAACCGTATACCATACGGGTTGTTCTTACATTAGGTCTTGCATACTCTTGGCCTATTCAGCAACCTGACATTCAAAATGCTTTTTTAAACAGTTTTCTTACCGAAGAAGTTTATATGAAACAACCGCCGGGGTACATTGATTCTCAATTTCCAGATTATGTATGCAAATTGCATAAATATGTATATGGCCTAAAGCAAGCACCTAGAGCATGGTATAATCGTTTGAGTGTTTTTCTTCAAAAACTTGGGTTTGTTATCTCGCGGGAAGACTCCTCCTTGTTCATTCGTCGTTCTACTGAGGGTACTATTTATTTACTTGTCTATGTTGACGATATAATTTTGACATGCTCTACTTTAGTTTGAGTCCAAAATCTGATTGTTACTCTTGAGAAAGAATTTTCCTTGAAAGATCTTGGAGAGTGTTGATGGTGATTTTTAGACAAAGGGTAAAATTGTAAAGCCCCAAATAACCTAATGTCACCAGTGACAGATTTATTAGAAAATTTAATACATGTAGTCAGTAATTAATATGGGGTATTTTTTTAAATTAGGGTTACAACGAGCAAAACCCTAATTTATCTCCGTGCCAATGGAAAATCATGCCAGCCACACTTAGCCCAAGCTAGCCGCGCCATGCCAAACGCACTCTGCCTTGGCCCTATCTATGCTAGTCACACCAAACGCGCCAAAGCATGCCAACCATGCTAGCCGCACCTCCGTGCCAATGGAAAATCATGCCAGCCACACCTAGCCCAAGCTAGCCGCGTCATGCCAAACGCACTCTGCCTTGGCCCTAGCTATGCTAGTCACACCAAACGCGCCAAAGCATGCCAACCATGCCAGACGCACCTCCGTGCCAATGGAAAATCATGCCATCCACACCTAGCCCAAGCTAATCACGACATGCCAAACGCAGTCTGCCTTGGCCCTAGCTATGCTAGTCACACCAAACACGCCAAAGCATGCCAACCATGCTAGCCGCACCTCCGTTCCAATGGCGAATCATGCCATCCACACCTAGCTCAAGCTAGACGCGCCATGCCAAATGCACTCTGCCTCGGCCCTAGCTTCGCTAGTCACACCACGCCAAACCAAGCACCCTTACCTTAGCTTTAGCCGCGCTATGCCAAAATAGCGCCCACGCCTAAGCTTGCAAACCGTGCAACCTAGGCCAAATTGTGCACGCATGCCATTGGCACATACCAACACACACGGTAGCTTTTATTACTAGGCCGTGGACCTAATGGCCGAGCATGCCATTGGCACATGCCAAACACGCACGCTGGTATCTTTTCTTGCCAGGCCCTGGCCTTAATGGCCGAGCATGCCATTGGCACATTCCAAACACGCACGCATGTAGCTTTTCTTACCAGACCGTGGCCCTAATGGCCGAGCATGCCATTGGGACATGCCAAACAAGCTCACTGGTAGCATTTCTTACCAGGTCGTGCCCCTAATGTACGAGCATGCCATTGGAACATGCCAAACACATACGCTGGTAGCTTGTCTTACCAGGCCGTGACCCTAATGGCCACGCACGCCATTAGCACATTCCAAAACCCTCGTTGGTAGCATAACTTGCACTCAACGTGAAACCTACCACCAAGGCATTCAACACATGCCATACGCGCCACTAGCAGCTCTGGCATTGCCATTTGAACTCAAGGTGCAACCCGCAACAAAGGCATTTCGCGCATGTCACACGCGCCACTTGCACTCAAGGTGAAACCAACACTCGAGACATCAACAATAACTGGGGGATGCTTTCCAGGGTCTTGGTTTGGCGATCATGGCATGCAGCGTACACTACGCTCACATTAAGAAAGCGTGAAAAGGAATAAAACAGTCAAATAAATGAGGAAATAATGGTGAAAACGTTTTCACCCATAAACACCATACGGTTACATCCTCCTCCCATTATTTCAACCTTTACTCTCTTCCTTCATGACGCTAGGGTACGTTTCAATCTCGACTTGCATAAATAAGTCTTACCTATTTCCACCAGACAACAAGTCTCGGTCAGGAGAAAAACACAACACTCTCAGAAAAGGAAACTTTGCAAGCTCTCCAAAAAGCTTCCATCTCGTGCAAGCTTCCAAAGCTTTCACTTTATGATACAAGTCGAGACATTACTCTCCCATAATTATTATGGTCTCAACACCTTTCTTTGCTTCCCTCCCCAAATCAACCCTTCTCCTCCACTTTGTGACCGAAGCTAGTCTGGAACATCCATTTCTTGGTTTAGGCCGGACTTGTACAGATTGATCTCTTGAATCTAGAAAGTGCTCACGTGCAGCACATTTGATTAGGGTTTGAACTAGTTTCTCACTCACCTACCGAATTTACCAAAATTAGCAGAAACGATTTTTACCCATAAATAGAGAGTTATCTTTCTTTCTCGGTGTTTAAGTTACACGAACTCCTGCTGGCTTGTTTCTTTCGCAGCGACGCTATATAGAAGATCTGTTAGAACGAGCGAATATGCATGGCGCCAAGCCCGTGAGTACCCCTTCCACCACTTCTACTAAATTAAATCCACAAGCTGGAACTCTTTTATCAAATCCTACTTTATATAGAAAGTATTGTCGGTAGTTTGCAATATTTATTGATCACACGCCCAGAGCTTGCGTTTTCAGTAAACAAGGTTTTTCAATTCATGCAAAATCCAACTGATCAGCGTTTACTTCTTGTGAAACGGATTCTTCGATATCTACAAGGTACATCCTCTTATGGTATTACTTTGCAACGTTCTCCCACATTAAAGATAAATTTTTAAGCATATATCGAAGCCGACTGGGCTGGTGATCAAGTTGATAGTCGCTCTACGAGTGGTTATTGTGTCTTCTTAGGATTAAATATTATCTCTTGTAGTTCTCGCAAGAACAAAACTGTTTCGAAATCGAGTACGGAGGCTGGATATAAAGGTCTTGCAATTGCAACTGCCAAACTCATGTGGATTGAATCTTTTCTAAAAGAACTCCAATCTCCGGTATGCACTCCACCTGTTTTATGGTATGATAATATCGGTGCTACGTATCTCACCATGAATCCTATTTTTCATGGGCACACTAAACATATAGAAATTGACTATCATTTTGTGCACGAATGGGGTCAACGTGGTCAATTGGTTGTTTGATTCTTCTGCTCCAAGGACCAAATAGATGATGTGTTTACCAATCGAACACCAAAACAACATTTCTGCTCTTTGTGCTCTAAGCTTACTGTTACTGATCACCCGCTTAGATCGATGGGAAGTGATAGATAACAAAATGTATAATGTATATATGGCTAACTTCCCTATTTATTTTTGGGTTTCCTGTTTTAGTTGATGTCAGTTTTGCTAAGAATTGTTGTCCAAGCACTGTAAACCCTATTATATATCAACTATAAATATTATGTTTTTATCTGGTTTGCTCATCTTGAGAAACCAAGTGTATATCAAATATGTCTGATTAACTACTATATATTTTCAACCTAGAGCAGCATCAAATGGAAATGGGATTTCTTTCTTCTTCGTAGTAAAAGATGAGCATAAATTGGACTTCTAAACATGCTCAAATATAGAGATAATAACTATTTGCAGTGAGAAACAAGAAACCACACCTCGAAAGTAAGTGCCGCTCTAACTTTATAAGACTGCGCTTTATCCATAATCGACTGAATATTTGAATCAGCTTCCAAGACAATCCTATTAGTTCGTATAACGAAATAATACTTATTTGGTTATTCTGGTAACAAAACACCCATTAAGTCTCTTGGATAATCATTATGTGAAGTCTAATCTCTAGCGATTGATTTGTCGAATACGAGTATTGCTTTCGATCTTCCGACTTTAATACCATTAATACTACTTTCAATACATTGTGATATTTCTGTTAGAATTTGAGTATTCAATGTTATTCCTGCATTTGGTTGCCAATATAATAGCTTGAAACCAACAATAACAAGTAAACCGTCGGAACAAGGATACTACAAACAAAAATTGGGATTGAAATTTAAGAACTAGGGTTTTGGTTCTTACCATTTTACAGGCATGGTTTATTCTTAGATTTGAAGTACCGAGGAAGAAAAAACGATCATGGGTATTGAAGGGGCTTCTATATGAGATGTGATACTCAAGTCTTAGACTTAGAATTAGGGGTGTGCAACGGCCAGGCGGATGCGGATTAGGGGTCACCCGCGTTCAATCAATCAAAGTTGCGAATTTGGAAAATCCAACTGTGTCCAGCCCAATCACCCGAGGATTTGACATCCACGGATCAGCGGGTGATATGGACCGGATGTGGATTAACGGTGAATTTAGTTTAAAAGGAAAAAAAAGTTTACTCTTTGCTATTTCATCTTGTTCATGAAGTAAAGCTTATATAAGCAACTTATCATGTTCATGCCAGAGGAACAAACTGCTGGTGGCGCCCAAGCAGCACAACGAGCTGCTCCTGTTGCTATTCGAAGAAGGTAATAACAAGGTTAGATATTCACCAACTCCCGTCAGATCACGTGGGTCCCTAGACTACCAACCATAGTACATACAATCTGAAATTATTAGATTGTGTATATAGAGTTAAAGCCTCGTCATTGCAACAAGCCGGTTAATAAAATTTGGTTTTTCATATTACAGGCTTCCTTGAGTTTGAAACTATGCAAATCCGACCCAGAAGAAGAGATAAGAGAAGTGACTGTTGTGGATGTTGCGTCTTTGGTATCCATTGCCTTACAAAGGATGGTACAATCTTAGGTGGATCATGGAGCTTTTTACTTTGGATTTTTGATATCTTATTGATGCTAAACTTGTTTCCTCGATATTTCTTTTGTGAAAAATACTGGAACCACCCTACTATATGGGTTTAATATTTTGAAGCCCCACCAAATGGATCCTTTACTATCAACTTCATACTTTAAGAAAAGGATATTATTAGGCTCGAAAAGTCAAATTATCTTCAGATCAGGCCCATACTTAATTATTCTGAATTTTAATAATGGCATCATTTCCCTTTAGTATTTATACAAGAGGAATACAAAAGATATTTTTCATTTCTCAATTCTGTTTCTCTCTCTTCTCCATTCGCTTTCTCTGTCGGCTACATCGAATTCAGATCGACGAAAGAAGAAGCGAATCAATCTGATTAGGTTTTAGTTGAATCTAGGTTAGGTTGATCTACAAATATGAATAAATCATTTAATCGATTTCATTTCATTCAATCGATTTCATTTGAATCTAGGTTTTAGTTGTTTCTAAGCAGCATCAGGTTAGGTTTTCGTTGGTTCAGCTGATGTTTTTTGAAGATTTTGAATTGAATCTAAGTTTCAGTTGATTCGAAGTAGCAGAAATCATTTCCGATTAGGTTTTTGATCAGGTTCATAATTTTTGTTCGATTAGTTTTTTGATATTTATTTCGTTTGATTCTGTTCAGATCTGAGAAGAAGAAGAACCTGATTGTTTTTTAATCAATGGAAGATATTCACGGTCCTTTTAACTTTAATTACTTACTTTTTGTGCATATTCAGTAATGGAATCAAGATGATCTTCAACAACAACAAAAATGAAATCGTCGTATGATCAAAGATCCGCAAATCAGTAAGATTTCTCTCATTTTTTCTTGAATCAATAGGTTTTAAATCTAAGTGTGCGCTTAGATTATTGTTGTTTTTGTTGTTCCTGATGATTACTTGTTGTTATCAGTAATTTTAGAGTGTATTGATGTTCATCAATAGTTTTTATAGACTGTATGTATCATTTGAGTATTTATGGATGTTATAATTCCTTTTAATTTTGAGCATCTACTTATTACAGGAATTTGATAGATGAAATGGTGTTGATTCTGACAAGGGGAAGAAAGTCGAGACTGTTGGCGATGAGATGAAAAGTTTAGGTGATTCAAGTGTCAGCAAGGCTGCTGATATGGCTGCTAGATAATGCATTACTGTCTAAATTATATGGTTTCTGTATATTATGGTAAAATGTGTATCATGCATGCTAAGGAGTTCCATACTTTAAAGGTTCTATTTCATGGACCTGACTCTTAGGTTTTAGTATGATGCCTTCAGACTCTACGAGTATGCAATGATAATTGGATGTGTAGATACTAGTTACACATGTTAATTATATGTGTAACTGCGAGTTACA
Source organism: Papaver bracteatum (assembly GCA_023529315.1). NCBI lineage: Eukaryota > Viridiplantae > Streptophyta > Magnoliopsida > Ranunculales > Papaveraceae > Papaver > Papaver bracteatum. Next base: position 19,414 of record JAJJWX010002730.1, on the reverse strand, counting down.
TATGCTTATTAGATGTGTAACTGCGAGTTACTCATGCTAATTATATGTGTAAAAGTTTGAGTAAACCCGAAATGATAAGAAGTTATGTTTATTAGTTACATGCGAAAACTAAGTAGATGCCTTCGGATTGATTTTGTGTTACGAGGTGAAATTGAAAAGTGTTGTAACTATCCTATTGAGTTTTTGATTGTAGGAGGTTTTGATGGTGGAGGTACATGTGCAGGTGCTCAGGTGGTCTTGTAGCTAATTGCATTAGGCTGGTGTTGGTTGTTTACAGCTGTATTTACAGGGATTTCCTATTTTAGATGAATGTTTGGGCTTGAGTGAATGAATGGAACAGTTGAGATGCAACTGCAGCTGATGTGAAGCTAAAATGATTGTTGTGTATAGCTAATAGCTTGTGGTACTAGTGGTATGGAGGCAAGAGTGGATGTATATGCTGTATCTGAAATGTCTTGACTGATTTACCTGAAGTAGATGTTGGTTGCAGCTGGATTTGAAGTTGAAATGGTAGAGTTGAAGGGAGGTTCGTTTGTGATGTCTATATTTAAACATGCCAACCTTGTTAAGGTACGTAATAGTTGTCTAGTTGATTTGTGGTGCTAGTTTTCGTGTTTGAGTTGAAATTTCATTTTTTGTGTTGCCTGTGATATGGGATTAATGCTCTTGTAATTTATTGGAGCTTGTAAGGATTCTATTGTGGTTATACCTTAAAATATTTTGCTTGGATTATCGCTCTTATAGTTTATTGGAGCTCTTGTAGTTTACATGCCACTACATATGTGTAACTATTGTTTACACATGCCACTATGCATGTGTAACTCTTAATTACACATACAACAAGCATGTGTAACTCTCAGTTACACTACCCATATCCATGTGTAACTCCTAGTTACACATGCTAAAAATGAATAACAAAATTGTTTTTTGTATCAATTGATTTTGAATCTAAGTACATTTAACCTTATATGTATGTGTAACTCCTAATTATACTAGTTACATGTATTTGAAAGTGATTATGCATTGTTTTGTATGTCTTTCTTTTAATCTCATAAAATATGTTTGTTTGTTGTTATTCTTCAAGTTGCAGATAACTTCATTAAAGCTGGTGGCTTATTTGTGGTGGTGGAGGTGTAGGTTTTAGAGGAGGATGAGGAGGCAGTGGTGGTGGCTAGCAGTGGTTGTTGGGAAAATGGTGGGTTTTTGAGAGAAAAAATATAATTTGGTTATCCAATTTCTTGGTAGTTTTTCCGTTTTAAGTGTTAATATATTAAGTTTGATGAATGAACTGGTGTTGTTATTGCAGTGTTATGTCTATGGAATGAATGGGAATAGCTCAGGTATGCATTGCTTGAAGAATCATATGGGTTTGAGTTAATGATGCTCAAATAGAATGGTTGCAGCTGCTGGAGTGCCTGAGATGGAATGGATGGTGATTTTGTCTGTGTGTTGTTGCTCATAATATGATGAAAATGTGTTGCATCTGTATCCTGGATTCATTTACTTATACTATTTATTTTTTATTGCTAATTTATAAAGTGAGGTTATGTTGTTCTTGTAGTAAATGAAGCTAGAACAAGTATCTTGTCAGCGTCAGGGAAAGTGTCTTCTTTTTCAGGTGTATGCGTAACCCTTCACGCGCTAAACCATGGCTCATTGTGCACATGCAAAACCCAAGGAATCTGTCTTTAGTCATCACTCATGCGTACGATCCTGGTTCAAATGTTTGGATCGAATTTACGCGGCCATCAACGACCAGCTACACATCCTCAATCCGGTCCTCTTGTTCTAATACTCTTTACATGTTAACACCTTCCAAATTCAGTTTCTCGACAGACCCACTTCATGAAACATGGCATGAAGTTGCCGCACCACGAATTTGGAGGTCCGATCCAGCAGTTGCAATTGTTGGATCATATGTTGTTGTTGCTGGTGGTGCTTATGATTTTGAGGAAGCACCCCTGGCAGTTGAGCTTTATGGTATTGCATCTCGAGGTTGGTTTATGTATCAACCGTTACCTATTATGTTGAGGAATTCTGCTGCTGCCTCTTGGCTATCCGTTGATGTGCAAGACAACAAAATGTACTTATTTGACAAACTATCTGGTAAATTATGCTGGTTGGACACAAATACAAAGATATGGAGCGAGGGTTGCATCACACTTACTCTGCATCCCGATCCTTCAATATATTTCTCAGTTTTCGGCTTTGCTGGTGATCGTTTGATACTAGTTGGACTTTTGGGTGATTCTGAGAATGCTAGAAGCCTCGGAATTTGGGAAGTGAATTGTAATGGTTTTGATTGTGAAGAGATTGGAAAGATGCCACGAGAGATGTTTGAAAGGCTTAAGAATGTGAATCCAGTATTATCGTCGATTGGTATTTCTTTGGCAGAGAATTTCATTTACATACACGATTCATTTTATCCAAGAGACATATTCTTTCTTGATTTGACTATAGGGGCATGTGAATGGGGTTGTGTCCGGAGTTCTTTTTTAGATGATCGTGGTCTTATGAATATGTTTACTTTTACGTGCTCAAAAATAGGTCTCGGTGATCTGCGAAAGGCTTTCGAGTCATCAAGTAGAAGGTTCAGCGTACAATCGGCTGAAAAAAATGTATTTGAGTAACTAAGCATCACATAAGAATTGTGTACTCTTATCGTTCAAAGGCATCATATATATTTAGCTTGAAATCCCTAATAATATAATAAAAGTGTTCCAGTTGGTAATCTATTGAAAATGGAAAAACTATTCAGTAAGTCGAAGATTCTGTCCATCCTCATTATAGTATGAGTCATGATGATAGCTGACTCAACCCACCGTTGTTCTTCATTAGCCGCCACAACCCATTTTGCTAAAATAACTACACAAGCATTTTCTTGTACATAGATATGCGAAAATTTGAATTCAATTTTTTCTACTAAAATCATGGCAGGCCACATAGGACTTTGAATCTGCAAGAAACCAAAGGTCTATTCTCCAACACCAGAAAAATGTTTATATAGTCTAACTTAAGAAAAATATATACTCTGGCAGTCCTAAAAGCACAAATAGTACCCAAAAACTCTGTACTAACAGAATTATCAATACCAATAGAAGTAACACATAACAACCAAAAAACAAGCCCATCATTACTACAGGACGACCTGCCTGATACAGATTTCCCAATCGATGGATGCCTTTTAACCTCGATAATTCATGAGGCATGCACTCCTAGCACTACGGGAAAAATAGTAATCTACAACCCCAAAAATCAGTTGTCGTACATGTACGACAACGTTTCTCCATAGGTTGCATAAGGGGGATTGTAGAAAGTCCTCAAATCTATACGACTCTTTAGATAGAGTCGTAAACATAGTTGTAGTTTAGTTTTGTACAATACTTTTTTCAGTTGTCAAAGTTGTTCGAAATTTGCTCTTAGTGCCTAACACGACTCTTACCTGGATTGTGAAAATACCTCCTACACTACACTTGTTTGTGTTGTAGAACATTCGTCGACAACTATGGGTACAGTTGTATGTCAGTTCTTGGACAACTATGGGAAGAGTTGTATGAAAACTCCTTGACAACTTTTGTTTGAGTTGCAAGTCAGTTCTTTGGCAACTTTTCATAGGAGTTGTGGTTATTTTTCATTTGTGAAAAAAAAAATTTAAATTGGTCACACCATTCTAAAAATAATACCATCATTCATTCAAATGTAAACCACCAATGTTACAGCATTCAAACAGTTAACTATAGAGAAAACCATAGAGAAACTAGATGTCTACAAATTATTTAGTTACTTACACGAAAAACGAGAGATTGATATCATAAACTTGACAAACTAAGAATCCTGGACTTCAGTATATATGCACTCAAAGACTTGTGCATACACCTGAACATTGTAGTTCACTTCTCTCTCTCAGCCAGTCCAACTAAGTCTTCTATAGATTCACCTATTGAACCAACAACAACACCACCAAACTCCATCTAAGTCAAAAACAAACACCATCTCATCCTTGCAATCTCCTATGACTTCACTGCAACCAACATGGCACCAATTCCAACTAAAATCCCATCTAACCATAGTCACAGAACTTCTTTATACTAAAACAATTCAAGAGAAACGAAAATAAAACAAAATAAATACTAATAGGCAAGCCAAATATATTAATTTGGAAACCATTAATATGACATAAAATAAAATTAAAAATACCAACCTTCCGGCTGTACCGGAGTCATCCAGGGCATCCAAAGAAAAATGTTCTAGTCTCCATTGAGACCCAGAGCTTTTCGGAGAAAAAGACCAAGTTTCCGCTCTCTACTATGCATACAGAGTACAAACTATACAAAAATCTAGAAAAGATAATCCAGTACCCTACATTTTTCATATACTAAAATGGTGCATTTCTAGTCCTCCTATTTAAACCCATGAGTCATATATTACTACAAAGTTCACATCACTAAATTCAGAGGGAACCAAAGTGAGTGACCATGTTACCAAACTAAGCATCGAATGTAACAAGTCAAATCATATTTTACTCTTTTCATTTTATCAAGCCTAGAATCATTAATAGAGAATGTTAAGTCCATACGCATTTTCCCAAAATGATTCGAACAAACTGAAGCCAGTGTAGCAGCCATCCCAACTTGTATCAAGAAGTTCAAAGCCCATATCAACTTGCACCAATGATATACTGATATTCACAGAAAGAAAAAGCTAACCACATTTTATAACTATAATCAAAAAGGCGGAAGAAATCTAACCAGAGCATAAGCCTGTGGCTGGGCAACAACGGCATTTCCTGGAATAGCTTAATTAATAATTTCTGCAGCGGAACCCCCAAAGACAAAGACCAACAAGAGCACCGATCATTAGGCTTGGAGAATAAAGGCCACCTACGATCCCACCCCTTGCACAGAGCGTTAGCCACGACTTTGGATACGGCCAGTTGGGTTAGTAACCAGATTCCAAAGCGTTGAAGCACTCTTTCCTGTGTGTAGGATTTCTTCGACATTTGTGAAACCCCAAGATCGTCTTAACTCCTGGGTACTTGATAGCTATTATACCAGCTCCTAATGCTCCTAAAGCAGGGAAGACAACAGGATGAAGGCCAAATCTCTCCTTAATATATTCAAACAACTTGGTGAACCAATTTACCAAGCGAGTCAACACCACACTTACTACTCCACATAACATACCTAGTATCAGGTACAAAGGAAGTTCTGCAGAACAAAAAAAATTCAAGTTTAAAATCCATATCTCATACCACCTAGAACCAATAAAGCTATATTATAGATGTTCTAAGAAAGTAATGAACCAAAATGCACATTATATCTTCAGATTCTTCTCCTTAACTTGAACAGAATGAACATTTGCATAGCAAGAATTATCAAAATAAGAATACACTGGCAATTATTCATGAGTAGATTTTTTCCTCAGTAAAATGAAGTACATTTTGCCAACTAAAATGTGACTGAGTTAGGAACATGAAAGATACCAGCGGCAGATTTCAGTTCATAGGCACGCACTATAAAAGCTGGCCTCTCCAAGAAGAACATTTGAGACAGTGGATTATATAACAGATGCCAGTATAATCATTGCAGTTGTAAAAGGAGGGAAATTTTCTGCACGAAGAGGCCTTAAAATAGTTTCTATAGCGAAGAAGAAACCAGCAACCGCTGCATTAAACCCTGAAAATCCAGTTGAGAATAGCAAAAGAAGATTTAGTAGATGAAGCTGATAACTCAACGAGTTCTAACTAATCCGATGCTTTTCAAAAATAAAGCTCACGGGAAAGTGCATATTGGCGAGTTTCACATGCACAAATGAAACCGTGTGATAAAATTAATTCAAGGAAAGTGACTTCCAGTTACACGTGATGGTTGGGCCGACACTAAACTAGTGGTATGAGCATTCTCGTAGTGTATGAATATCCATAGTGTCTATTGTTGTTGCATCGATTGCATGTCCTAGCCGCAGTGGTGGTGGAGGCCATATGCAGGTTCTGAGAGTTGTACTACAAAGGATTTCTTGACCACCGTTTGTGCAAGACGTTAACAATTTAGAGATACAGAACAAGCACCAAAACATATTTCCCTTCCTTATTAAACTTTAACTACTAAAAATGTGAGACTGACACAAATTCTATGACTTTGTTCCATTTTACACTAACCAAACAAGTAAGTATTCATTGTTGATCCCTAGACATTTACCAATATCTTCCACAAATGGACATTCATCAAGCAAATTTCAAACATTTGCAGCTAATATAGCGCTTTACCTTGTTGGAACTAATCATTGCCGTAATTCACAATTGAAGACTTGTCGTTGAATAGTTGTTTCTCTGCTGCTCCTATAACAACCTCAAAGATAAGAAAAACAAAGGAGTAGATGGTTTTTAGCAGTCACACTCGTACTTCTCTCCGTCATAAATTTGCAAAATAACTTTATGAATCGATGAAATCAAACTGGAATTCGTTGTTCTTGAGAGAATTAAGGTTTGACAAGGTAGCTGAAGGTGGATTTGATAATGAGTTTTCTGGATGGAATTGATGGGTGTTTGAGCCATGTTGAGATTCCAATCAATTTGGGGATTTATAAACCCAGATACGAAATGGGTTTGTCTGAGATATACAGCAGCGAATGCAACATATTTATGGGGGTTTTAGTGTGTTGGTCGTATGGGCAGTTACCCAGATTTCAGTGAAGATGATAACGACCAAGTTAGGGTTCAAATCAGTGAAGAGTTTCGTTGTGTTCTTTCATCTCTTGCAATTCAGTCGAACCAATTTCATCTCGAGCTAATTTCTTCATCAACAGAAATATGATAACGACCAATTTTAACAGATTTAAAGTCTCCGCCATCTTCAAAAAATCAAATAAAATCATCAAAAAATTCAATATCAACAAACAAACAAACCCTAGAAAAAAAAAACGAAAAAAAATCAAGGATTTGATGATTTAGAAGTACTTACTGATTAGATTTGCTACAAACTTGGAAGAAATTGATTGATTGAGAGGAGGAAGGAGGATTGAATAGTATTGGATTGAACAGAAAATATTAGGGAAAATTTCTGAGAGAAGAAGAAATTAAAATTAGGGTTTCTCGTTTTTTTTTTTTTGCTACAAGACCTTCTTCTCCTTAATCTCGAATACATCAGTTCTTCATAAACTCTCGATTCCTAAACCCAGATCGAACTCAGACCACAACTTGGTTTTCTCAGATTCAAATGTAAACCCTTTTAATTCACGGCATCAGAATTCGGATCAAAACCCCAAATCGAACCATAATCTGGTAGCAGCACAGTTCATGTCTTCCATGAATCTGTGTTCTTCTTGAATGAAGAATTGAAAGGGCTTCTGATATTGAATCAGTGAAAGAATAAATCGATGGTGATTACGAATTGAAGTTGGGTTTCGTTTGATTGGTGAGTTTCTGTGACTGAGGTTGTGATGATTTTCACTGGAAATTGCGGATGAGAACGAAGATGGGTCGATTGAGATTCAATCAAGAAATGGAGATATACAACTAAGAATGAAAAATAAAGTGATCGACGGTCCACGTTTCTTTTGATACCCTCATACGGATTAAGAAAAGATCTGACGGGTGAGATTGTATTTGGGATAGTCATACGGATTGACAAACATGTGTGTTTCTCTTTGTGATGTATTCGGTTTTGTTATCAACCTTCGACATGAAAATAAAATTAAAAAAAAATATTAATAAATTTAGGACATTGTTATTGACATTTTTATATAAAAAATCCAAAAAATGTATAAGAATGAATCGGGAAAATGAAAAATGAATTCGATAATTGGTGTGTTTCTTTGTGTTTTTGTGCTTTTTCTTTGTGCTTCCGGTTTGAATTTCGACTAGTGGCATAGAAACTGTGAACCAAGAATCTCTGAGAGGGTTATGACTTCAAAATTAGCAAAATACATCATCGAAATCGATAAATATAAAGGCATAGAAACTGTGAACCAAGAAGCTCTGAGAGGCTCCTAGCTTGAAACATGGACGCCAGTTGACTACTATAAGTCGGAAACTTCGTAAGAACGATAAATACATCCATTTACAGGTAAGATTCCTTCGGAATATTCCCCGGAACATCAAACAAACCATATTCTGGCATATTGTATGCAAACCCTGGCTTCGAGATCGAAACCTGGCCATGAGTGGACTACTATAAGTCGGAAACTTCGTAAGAACGATGAATCCATCCATTTACAGGTAAGATTCCTTCGGAATATTCCCCGAAACATTAACAAACCCTATTCTGGCATATTGTATGCGAACCCTGGCTCCGAGATCGAAACCTGGCCTTGAGTGGACTACTATAAGCCGAAACTTACTGAATCCATCCATTTACAGTAATATTCCTTCGGAATATTCCCAAACATTAAACAAACCCTATTCGGCATATTGTATGCGAACCCTGGCTCCGAGATCTAAACCTGGACGTGAGTGGACTACTATAAGTCGCAAACTTCGTAAGAACGATGAATCCATCCATTTACAAGTAAGATTCCTTCGGAATATTCCCCGAAACATTAAACAAACCCTATTATGGCATATTGTATGCGAACCCTGGCTCCGAGATCGAAACGTGGCCGTGAGTGGAATATTATAAGTCGGAAACTTCGTAAGAACGATGAATTCGTCCATTTACGGGTAATATTCCTTCAGAATATTCCCCGAAACATTAAACAAAACCTATTCTGGCAAATTGTATGCGAACCCTGGCTCCGAGATCGAAACGTGGCCGTGAGTGGACTACTATAAGTCGGAAACTTCGTAAGAACGATGAATCCATCCATTTTTCAGGTAAGATTCCCTCGGAATATTCCCCGAAACATTAAACAAACCCTATTATGGCATATTGTATGCGAACCACGGGCTCCGAGATCGAAACGTGGCCGTGAGTGGACTACTATAAGTCTAAACTTCGTAAGAACGATGAATCCATCCATTTACGTGCAAGATTACTTCGAATATTCCCCAAAACATAAAACAAACCCTATTCTGGCATATTGTATAGAACCACGCTCCGAGATCTAAACCTGGCCTTGAGTGGACTACTATAAGTCGAAACTTCGAAGAACGATGAATCCATCCATTTACAGTAAGATTCCTTCGGAATATTCCCGAAACATTAAACAAACCCTATTCTCGGGCATATTGTATTGAACCACGGCTCCGAGATCGAAACGTGGCCGTGAGTGGACTACTATAAGCCTGGAAACTTCGTAAGAACGATGAATCCATCCATTTACGGTAAGATTCCTTTGAATATTCCCAAACATTAAACAAACCCTATTCCGGCATATTGTATGCGAACCCCGGCTCCGAGATCAAACCCGGCCTTTGGTGGACTACTATAAGTCGGAAACTTCGTGAGAACGATGAATCCATCCATTTACAGGTAAGATTCCCTCGGAATATTCCCCGAAACATTAAACAAACCCTATTCTGGCATATTGTATTCGAACCCTGGCTCCGAGATCGAAACGTGGCCGTGAGTGGACTACTATAAGTCGGAAACTTCGTAAGAACGATGAATCCATCCATTTACAGGAAAGATTCCTTCGGAATATTCCCCAAAACATTAAACAAACCCTATTATGGCATATTGTATGCGAACCCTGGCTCCGAGATCGAAACCTGGCCTTGGGTGGACTACTATAAGTCGGAAACTTCGTAAGAACGATGAATCCATCCATTTACGGGTAATATTCCTTCAGAATATTCCCATATTGTATGCGGCCCGAAACATTAAACAAACCCTATTCTGGCATATTGTATTCGAACCATGGCTCCGAGATCGAAACGTGGCCGTGAGTGGACTACTATAAGTCGGAAACTTCGTAAGAACGGTGAATCCATCCATTTACAGGTAAGATTCCTTCGGAATATTCCCCGAAACATTAAATAAACCCTATTCTGGCATATTGTATGCGAAACCTGGCTCCGAGATCGAAACCTGGCCTTGGGTGGACTACTATAAGTCGTAAACTTCGTAAGAACGATGAATCCATCCATTTACAGGTAAGATTCCTTCGGAATATTCCCCGAATCATTAAACAAACCCTATTCTGGCATATTGTATGCGAACTCTGGCTCCGAGATCGAAACCTGGCCTTGAGTGGACTACTATAAGTCGGAAACTTCATAAGAACGATGAATCCATCCATTTACAGGTAAGATTCCTTCGGAATATTCCCCGAAACATTAAATAAACCCTATTCTGGCATATTATATGCGAACCCTGGCTCCGAGATCGAAACCTGGCCGTGAGTGGACTACTATAAGTCGGAAACTTCGTAAGAACGATGAATCCATCCATTTACAGGTAAGAGTCCTTTGGAATATTCCCCGAAACATTAAACAAACCCTATTCTGGCATATTGTATGCAAACCCTGGCTCCGAGATCGAAACCTGGTTGTCAGTGGACTACTATAAGTCCGAAATTTCGTAAGAACGATGAAATCCATCCATTTACAGGTAAGATTCATTTGGAATATTCCCCGAAATATTAAACCAACCCTATTCTGGCATATTGTATGCAAACCCTGGCTCCGAGATCGATACCTGGCCGTCAGTGGACTATTATAAGTCAGAAATTTCGTAAGAATGATGAAATCCATCCATTTACAGGTAAGATTCCTTTGGAATATTCCTCGAAACATTAAACCAACCATATTCTGGCATATTATATGCAAACCCTGGCTCCGAGATCGAAACCTGGCCGTCAATGGACTATTATAAGTCTGAAATTTCGTGAGAACGATGAAATCCATCCATTTACAGGTAAGATTCCTTTGGAATATTCCCCGAAACATTAAACAAACCCTATTCTGGCCTATTGTATGCAAACCCTGGCTACGAGATCGAAACCTGGCCGTGAGTGGAGTACCATATTACCCTTATCGTAAAAAAGTGCAATAAATATTATGGAGACTGTGAAAATGACCAAAATACCATTATTGAATATAAATAAAGTAAATATTACATACTGTGAAAATGACCATATCACCCTTATCAAAAATCAGTAAAGTAAATATTACGGATTGTGAAAATGACCATAATACCCTTATTGGAAATAAGTGCAATAAATATTATGGAGACTGTAAAAATGACCAAACTACCCTTATTGAAAATAAATAAGGTAAATATTATGGACTGTGAAAATGACCATATTACCCTTATTGGAAAAAAGTGTCATAAATATTATGGAGACTGTGAAAATGACCAGACTACCCTTATCGATAATAAGTAAAGTAAATATTGCCGACACTGAAAATGACCGGACTACCCTTTTTGAAAAGTGCAATAAATATTACGGAGATTATGAAAATGACTATACTACCCTTATCAGAAATAGGTGAATTGATTCTTACAGAATGTGAAAATGACCATATTACCCTTATTAGAAAAAGTGCAATAAATATTACGGAGACCGTGAAAAATGACCAGACTACCCTTATCAAAAATCAGTAAAGTAAATATTACGGACTGTGAAAATGATCATAATACCCTTATTGGAAATAAGTGCAATAAATATTATGGAGACTGTGAAAATGACCAAACTACCCTTATTGAAAATAAATAAGGTAAATATTATAGACTGTGAAAATGACCATATTACCCTTATTGGAAAAAAGTGTCACAAATATTATGGAGACTGTGAAAATGACCAGACTACCATTATCGATAATAAGTAAAGTAAATATTGCCAATTCTGAAAATGACCGGACTACCCTTATCGGAAATAGGTAGAGTAAATATTACAGACTGTAATATTTATTCTACTTTTTTTTTTTCGATAAGGGTAGTCCGGTCATTTTTCAAAGTCTTCATAATATTTATTGCAGTTATTTCCAATAAGGGTAATATGGTCATTTTCACAAAATCTCTTTAGTTATTTTTGATAAGGGTAATTTGGTCATATTCACAGTCTCCATAATATTTATTGCACTTTTTTCCAATAAGGATAATATGGTCATTTTCACAGTCTGTAACATTTACTTTACCTATTTTTGATAAGGGTAGGATGGTCATTTTCACATTCTGCATAATATAAATTGCACTTTTTCCAATAAGGGTAATATGGTCATTTTCACAGATCTTATTTTCGAAAAGGGTAATATGGTCATTTTCCCGTCTCTATACTTTTTATTCCACGTATTTCTAATAAGGGTAATATGGTCATTTTCATTAATATTTATTATTTATTTTTTCCAATAAGGGTAATATGGTCATTTTCACAGTCTATAACATTTACTTTACTTATTTTCGATAAGGGTAATATGGTCATTTTCACAGTCTGTAATATTTACTTTACCTATTTTTGATAAGGGTAGGATGGTCATTTTCACATTCTGCATAATATAAATTGCACTTTTTCCAATAAGGGTAATATGGTCATTTTCACAGTCTGTAACATTTACTTTACTTATTTTCGAAAAGGTTAATATGGTCATTTTCCCAGTCTCTATACTTTTTATTCCACGTATTTCTAATAAGGGTAATATGGTCATTTTCGCAGTCTCCATAATATTTATTGCGTGTTTTTCCAATAAGGGTAATATGGTCATTTTCACAATCTATAACATTTACTTTACTTATTTTCGATAAGGGTAATATGGTCATTTTCCCAGTTTGCATACTATTTATTGCACTTATTTTTAATAAGGGTAATATGGTCATTTTCACAGTCTCCATAATATTTATTGCGTGTATTTTCAATAAGGGTAATATGGTCATTTTCATAGTCTTTAGATGAAGACAGATTTCATTTATTGCACTTATTTCAAATAAAGGTAATATGGTTGGAATACCTCACTTGGACACAAGAGGCTCAGGTTCGACTCATCTCACCTGAGCCTCATTCTTTTTTTCATTTTTTTTTTTACAACTCTTATAAGGGTTGTGGTAGTAATAATTAAAAAAATAGGACAAAACTACCAATATTGAGAGGAAGGAATAATGGTTAAGGGATTGTGCTAACACCTAGTAGGCTTGTGTTCGAATCTCTCAAACACCATTTTTCCAAAAGATAATTTTTTTAATCTTCAACAACCCTTATTAGTGTTGTCGTAGAGTTATTCACTACCTTAACGAGATGAGTTGTTAAAGTCTAAAGGTGGTCACTACTCTTTTCACAAAAACGTTGTGATTTTAATTCTCATCACGACTCTTTGTTCCTCTTTGGTCCTAAAAGTTGGACGTTTTTATACTTTGACAACTTTTGTCAAACACAAAAGTTATCAAACATACCACCTTTCACAACCTTAAATATACAAGTTGTGAAGTTACAGTTGTAGATTAATATTTTCCCCATAGTGTAGCCTTATTTTCGAGTCCAGAATAATGAAAAATGTTACATTCACCTTATCATTTGGCATATACCCCTTAAGCCACTTCCCAGGTGGCTCCGATTAAATGCTTTGACGCACAAAGTCAGTTGTCGAAGAGAAGATATAACACCTATCAAAGAGTATTATGCAATTCGGATAACACAGAAGTCGGAAGAGTTGCGAACCTGAAAAAAATAGTTGTTGAACAGTAAACAACAACAATAAATGTGGTTGTTGTTCTGTATTTCAGGGGAATAGGGAAAAACACTATTGAAGCTTGAATCATTAGGTTGAGTGCCTACGGATGGTTTAAATGATGGGATCCTCTGGAATCATATATGTACGATTGAATGATTAGGTTTAATGCTGTTCCTGGTTGAGAGTTTGTTAAATATTCCTTTGAAGTAAGCAAGAATTGGAAAAAGCACTTGATGTCTGATGAAACTTCCAAATCCCAGTTAGGAAACATCACTTTACTCAACAAACCCGTATAAATTTTAAAATACAGTAGAAATAATTAAAGAAGATCGGTGAAACTGATGAAATCAGAATTCCAATTGAAAAACTGATAACCAAAACAAGAACAAAAACAAACGAAGAAAATAAAAACTAGTTAAGGTTGAACCTAAAACAAGAAAAGAAATTGCTGCTTCTAAAGTTGATGGTAGTCTTGTTTCTGCTGAAGCTTGTGCTCTTTTAGAAGCAACGTACTTTCCAGCAAATTAAACCACATCAAGGAAATTAACGAAATAGCAAAAGAAAAAATAGATCAAAAGCAATAAACTGATACAGAATCAAAACCTAACCTAGTCCGTCAATTTAGTCCACCAGTTTCATAACTTAGTCCACCAAGCCCAAATTTTTTCTTCCCAATTCTTTCGGTTGATGGGGAGCAAGAAGAAAAGGGAAAAAAATCGAAGATAGAGGAGAGTTTACCTAAATCACTCTGAGTGCTAATGATATTCGCACGACCAATTTTCTCTTTTAAGGTAAGGAATTATTATTCTATAATCTATACTATCTATTACTTATTCAAAAGCGCGCACCAAAAAACTTATTTTAGGTTGTAAGAATTTTGAAAGAACTGATTGTTGTTAAAGTCTGTTTTTAGGGACACAAAAGACGGTATTGTTCCTGAACCCAAAAGGAGATAGATATCCAGGTGTAGTCTCTGTCTCTTCGGAATTAGGGAGAAAACGAACTTAAAAAGCTGCAATGAATTGAGTTTCTATAAACCATGGACTAATTTTCCACGAAAGAATCCATCTTGTTTTATCTGCACGCCTTTGTAGCTTTGGGCATGTAAGCAAGGTGGAGAAGTCAGATATGTATTTAGATTGTATAGCTGTTGGTTTGTTACGATCTAGTCTTTGATCTCTCTAGGTTTTGTTGTATTTTTGGTGTTTTTTAGCCTTGAAAGCACCGGCTCAATATTTTGTATGTCAACTGTTTTTTTGTTGTTGTTGTTGTTGTTCTTTAAAGAAATTGTTGTTAAAGACATGAATATGAGTATTTCATCTGTGTATGCTTTGTATTTCAATCAAATTGTTAATGTATACTAGAGATCATACTAAATTTGCGATGCCCTATTGTGTTAATTTGTGTCGATTATATTATGTTGCATCATGTATAATTTTTGTAGGGCTGAGTCTGACATGAACAAGTAGCATAATTGAAATAATTTAGTTGTGAAACACTTTTGTCCTCGAATTCTATTGCCTTGTGTGAAAGGGCAGTAGTCCCACATCGCTTGTTTCAGCATAATCAATTTAAATATAATATGGAATGGTCTCTCTACTCATTGTTTTTCTTCTATTGCAAAACATGTAATTTAAAGTTTCACAAGACAGCAAAGAGAAAAAGATTTGCTTGGACAAAAAGAGAAAAGAGAAAAGATTTGCTTGGACAATACCACAGCTTTGCTATTACTTCTTCGTGATAGATATTTTTCTTTAATTTTTTTTTTAGCCTCCCCTAGTTTGAAATTCAGGTTCCGCCACGGTAAGACATCAACAACTTATGAGTTTTTTCTCCACTTGGGATTTGTTTTTTTTCTTCCTTTCTGTTTGTATTGGTGTTGCTTTTTTTTTAGAACCCACAATTGGGGGATATGAATTACTTCCCCCAACCAAAGGTGGCTGATAAGGGGTATTTTTTTTGGGGGGGGGGGGGAAATACAAAACTACCCTTTAAAACAATAAAAGCTAAATCAAACATAAAAATATCCTACTCCCTTTTAAATTCGAAACGTTTCTCACTTCCCTTTAAATTCCATTCTCCTTCCCTGCCGACTCCTCACTTTGATTTTTTTTTAACATTCGGTAGTGATGAAGACCACACCAGTAGTGATGAAGACCATGCTGGTACTGAGTGCCGACATAGTTCTTTATGATGAAGACCATGCCGATACTGATTTCCTCAGTACCGGAATGGTTATTTAGGATGAAGACCACGCCAGTACTGAGTTCCTGCATTCTCGATATAAATTTATCCATGTCGGTAGTCAAGTGAAAAATAAATCAATTTTCTGGATACTTTACCTCATGTGCCGGCATCCTCGAAAATTAGATTACTATGACAGAAGTGGACTGATTAGAATAAAAAAAAAGGTTTTGAAGATCAATACAAGAAAATTTTGTTTTATGGATGGTGGTTGAATATTTTTATCTTTTGAACACTTTTAATGTGTTTCTTTGCCATTTTTGGTTTTCTCACGCACCTTTCTGTGTCTTTACTCTTGCAATCGTATCAGGCTATTATCCTTTTCTTATGCACCTTTGTGATTCTTTACTCCTGTGCACTCGTATAAGAGTCCTTGACAGGCTGTATCCTTTTCTCACGCACCTTTGTGTTTCTGTACTCTTGCACTCGTATATGAGTCCTATCCAGGCTATTTTTATCTGTTCCACACCCTTAATGTGTTTCTTTGTCATTTTTGGTTTTTTCATGCACCTTTGTGTTCTTGCACTTGTATAAGAGTCCATGTCGGGCTAGTTTCCTAAAATTAGCATTTTGTGTTGTAAGATGCAAACTTAGCATTTATGTATGCCCTTACATGCCATTATCTTAGCAATTTTTGAGTACCATGTGCCCATATTTTAGAGAGTTGACATGTCCCACCCGAACCCTCCCGGATAGTGCCAAACAATTTCTGAAAATTTCCAGTAAATGCCGGCATGGTTTTTTGGTTGAATATCATGCCGGCACCGAGCTTTTCCAGCTGCAACAATGGTGGATTCAAAGAAGAAAAAAATCAAATTTTCAACCTCTTAGCATCAATTCTTTCTTCACAATCATCCTCAACTTTCATCAAAAAAAGTTCTCTCTCAAAATAAAATTCCATCTTTCCATCCTCATCTCATTCACACAAATTCTAATAAAAATACACACTAATTTATCCCCCAAATACTTAACATTTGTACCAATTATAATTAAACACTAATTAGGATTAGTGAGGGGTAGATTAGGAATTGAAAAAATATTTGGATAGGGGGTAACCACGAATTGCTATTGGAACACCTTTTTTGTCCTGTAGCTATATCCCCCAATTAAAACTTATATCCCCAATTGCGCGTTCTTCTTTTATTAGTTTTCTCCCCTTATCTATTTCTATTCCAAAGACAATGTAAATTTTTAATTTTCTATGCACCAATCAAATAATTTGTCTATTATGGACCCTTAAAAAATATTATGGCATGTGAACAGCGGCGTCTCACTATAGTTAAAAGTTCCTAGTTCTTTTTCTTTCTCCGCTACCTTTCCTTAGCATAGAGAGATGTTCTTTCGTAATGTATCTCAAGTTTTTTGTTTCGTAACATGCAAAAACCAGAACACAATATTTAGGTGAATAATTCCACACTTAACTTGGTGGATATATGACCAATTTATACAAATCATTACATTACTCTAAATAGAGTATCGTATACAATGAATGAGAATATTTGCAATGAATGAGACTAACAAGAATCCGGTGATTGAGGCATTGACTGATGCATGGTAATAACTGAAAATCTTTGAGCTGTAAAATATGATATTCAACAACAATCACGCCATTGATGATGGTTGTATAGCTGTATCCTTCACATCATCCCTCAAGTTGTACATGAGTGGTCGAATGTTCAACTTGTCACGTAGAAACTGAAACCTTGGAGATGCAAGACCTTTCGTAAAAATGTCAGCAACTTGATCTTTGGAGGAGATAAACTGCACCTACAATTGTTGCTTGGAAAATCTTTCTCGTACAAAATGATAATCAATTTCAATGTGTTCATACGCGCATGAAACACAGGATTTGCTGTGAGATAAGTAGCACCCAAGTTATCATACCACAATGATGGTACCTGAATTGTAACACCTAGTTCTTGCAGCAAGGATTGAAGCCATATGAGTTCTGATGTTGCAATTGCAATACCCCCCGTGATCTCGCCTCGCATCTTGTATTTCGAAACTATCTTTTGCTTCTTTGCACTCCACGAAATAAGATTCCCTCCAAAATATATACCGTAGCCACTAGTAGACCTTCTGTCATCTACGTTTCCCGCCCAATATGAGTCGGAATAAGCATGAAGAGTCTTGTCCGGAGAGCTACGTATAACTAAGCCATAGTTAGCAATATGCTTCAAATACCTTAGAATTCGCTTCACTAACCCCCAATACTCAACATATGGGTCATGCATGAATTGGCAAACCTCCTCGATAGCTACAATAGCAACATCAGGGTGAGTGAGATGTAGATATTGTAGTGCACCACACACACTTCAGTAGAGAGTTTGATCCTCAAACTTTGTACGCCTTGTTTGCTTGATATTTGTATTTACTGCAAGAGGTGTGCACAATGGTTTTGCTCCATCCATCTTGGTACGCTTAAGCAAGTCAGTGATATACTTTTTTTGACTAAGAACTAGTGAACCTTGTTGTTTAACTACCTCAATTCCCAAGAAATAATTAAGTTCACCCAATTATTTTACTACAAAAACAGACTTTAACTCCTCAATTATATTGCCTATAAGTGCAGAATTCGAGCCTGTGATGATTATATCATCCACATAAATAAGCAGGTAAGTAATACAACCAGGAGCTTGTTTAATGAATAATGAACTGTCAGCCACAGAACCTTTGAACCCTAACTGTAGAAGATGATTGCTTATACGAGAGACCCACGTTCGTGGAGCTTGCTTTAACCCATAAATGGCTTTATTGAGTTTGCAAACATGATTAGGAAAATTAGAATTCACATACCCTTTGATGGTCGCTTCATATAGACGTCTTTAGTCAATATTCCATGCAAGAATGCATTTTGAACATCTAGTTGTTATAGTGGCCAGTTTTGAGATACATCAATAGAGAGAACAAGTCGAATCGTGCTAGTTTTTATTACGGGACTAAAAGTCTCATCGTAATCAAACCCTTCTCTTTGATGAAAACCTTGTGCAACTAATCGTGCCTTACGTCTGTCAAGTTCACCATCAGGTTTTTGTTTAATGCGAAACACCCATTTAGAACCAATAAGATTCATCCATGGCTCAAATGGAACATAACTCCAAGTTCCGTTTCTAATATGAGCATTAATTTCATCATCCATGGGGGGTCTCCAAGCTGGATCTTTAGCTGCCTCTGTATAGAAAGTTGGAGTAATGAATTCAGTCTGCTCAAGTGGATATTTGCATGCTGTAAGACAAAGCTTGTTCACTGGTTTTCTAATACCATCTCGTGCTCGTGTAACCATCGGATGCTTCTGAGCTGGTTGCTGAGTCTGATCACTGGTTCTCTCAACCATGGAAGGCGTGGTTATTGGATCGTCGCTCTGATACCAAAACAGAACACAATATTTAGGTTAATAATTCCACACTTAACTTGGTGGATAGATGACCAATTTATACAGACCATTACATTACTCTAAATAGAGTATCATATACAATGAATGAGAATATTTGCAATGAATGAGACTAACAAGAATCCGGTGACTGAGGCATTGACTGATGCATGATAATAACTGAAAATCTTTGAGCTGTAAAATATGATATTCAGCAACAATCACGTCACTGATGATGGTTGTATAGCTGTATCCTTCAC